>CM055123.1:167675452-167677952 GCA_029206835.1 Rana muscosa
AGTTTTCTTTGGGTCCATACACACAGCTACTTAAAGATCAGTGAACTTGTGCTGCATTCAGATCCGTAAAAACAAACAAAAAAAAAAAACAATAAAAGAGAAAAATTTGCATCTGAAGTGACTGCCTTTTAAACTGCATACCTGCAAACCTTTGTGCTAACCTTTACTTGCATACATACATAGTTACATAGTAGGCAAGGTTGGAAAAACACACAAGTCCATCAAGTCCAACCTATGTGTGTGATTATATGTCAGTATTACATTGTATATCCCTGTATGTTGCGGTCGTTCAGGAGCTTATCTAATAGTTTTTTGAAACTATCGATGCATACCGTGGAAATATACTCTATTAGAGGAAAAGAGCATCATCTTAGCAACAGAGGAGAGTAGGCAACAAGAGCTGTCTGCATTCTAGAAACAGAGAAAGCTAGGTGACAATAGCCACCTGGGTCCTAACAATGGAGGACACTACAAAGGAATAGCCACCTATGTCTTAGCAACCAATAGGCTGTATTAAAGTGGAATTAAGGCACATACTTTCCTTAGTTCCAATGGTCCGATACCTGCATGGTCCCTCGCCAGCACCAGCATTATTTCCCTGGTTTCTTCTGGGTAATGGTTTTTGGCGGTTTTCATTGGCCTGTGCAGGATGATGTCACTCCTGTGCATGCACATGAGTGTAGTAATCCCGGAACACTGGCAGTGTGCTGGAATGTAACTGAGCTGTGTATGTGCAGCTCAGTGTTTATTCCACAGAGGATTGCAAATAGGCAGGCAAGTGCACTAAAGTATTTAGCTATAGCTTTTAATGTTACCATTTTACTCAATATCATCTCCATAAATTTTTACTACTGATAGTATATATTTGGTGAAATCTTTTCCATAGGTAGCGGAAGATCCACGTTAGCATGAATGCAACTGACTTGTTATGGCCCTCTGATTCCTCCTATATTGAATAGTATTGTAACTGTATTGTCTGCCGTCATGTTGTAAATCGCTGCACAAACTGTTGGCGCTATATAAATCCTCAATAATAATAAAGTGAGTCAGGTTAACCCATGAGAAGTTTAGGGTAGATTTAGTGTAAATGGGGCCTTAACCTTTCAGGCTGGCTGTACATTATACCATTTTTTTATTCAATGTTCTTTTAGATTTCCCAAAACCATATAATAGGAGGTCAAACCTAAACACTTTCAATTTGTATGCAGTCAGGCAGGCCCTTGCACTACACAGTTGAAGGTAAATCTAAAGAAAATTGAATAAGAAAACCCAGTAAAGTGAACAGCCTCAGATGATACACAGAGATGAAAAAAATCTCCCTATTTAGGTTTTACATGTATATCTGCTGTCTTCACATTTATATACTGTTTAGAAAGTTCAGATCGTGTTAGGAGATTTCTCTTCCTGTTTAACACAGAGTGTGATATCTGGGCATACATCCAAGATAGCTAACATTGCTGATTGGAGGAAAGGCACACACCCCTCTCCCCATAGGCAGGGACTCTTAGAGGTGTTTTGTAACAGGACCAGCTCCCTGTTAATCTATTTTAAAGCCACCTCCCCTGACAGAAATTTCAGGCTGCTTTTATCTGATGTGTCCGGGAATTTGTCAGGAGTTATCAGGCTAATAACAGAGGAACGGTTCAGGAGAGAGCTATGGGACTTAGCTCTTTGAAGAGAGATAAAAAAAATACTGCAGATATATGTGCCCAGCTCAAATTTCATGAATTGGGTTTACATCCACTTTAAACAAATCTGTCACTTGTTTAATAGTAGAGTGAAACCACAGAGGAATTGGTTTTAAGCCCCATACACACTATCAGTTTTCTTGCAGGTTTTTCTCTTCAGGTTTACCAAAACCATCTAATATGAGGTCAAACCTTAAGAGTTTCAATTCGTATGCAATCAGGCAGGCCCTTGCACTACATGGTTTTGGTAAACCTGAAGAGAAAAACCTGCAAGAAAACTGATAGTGTGTATGGGGCTTTAGTTCTGAAATCTGTGCTGTAGTTGGTGAGCAATCAGTGTGTCTTCAGTTTAAACCTTTTAGACCCGTACACAGATTTTCTGCAGATTTTTGTCTTCAGATTTACCAAAAACCATATAATATGAGGTCAAACCTTAAGAGTTTCAATTTGTATGCAATCAGGCAGGCCCTTGAACTACATGGTTTTGGTAAATCTGAAGACAAAAATTTGCAGAAAATCTAATAGTGTGTATGGGGTCTTAGGCCTCTTTCACACTTGTACGACCTGAAAGTCACGCAACTTTGACGCAACTTTGCCACGTGACTAGAGACAATGCCTGTGTAATCTTGAGGTCTATGTCGCATCAAAGTTGAACCAAAGTAGTGCAGGGACTACTTTGAAGTCGCTGCGACTTAAAGTCGCACAGATATGAACGGTACTTATTGGAAATCATGGGGTACAACTTGTCATGCGACTTTGCAGTCCCAAGTCGCAGGACAAGTCGCACACGTGTGAAAGGGGCCTAATAGTTG